>CM068303.1:31133649-31166873 GCA_034768395.1 Linum lewisii
CATTCTCGTCGCCGTTGATTATGTTTCTAAGTGGGCTGAAGCTGAGGCTTTACCCACTAATGATTCTAGAGTGGTGGGACGGTTCCTTACTCGTCTTTTCACGCGTTTTGGTTCACCGCGCTTCATCATAAGTGATAGGGGTACCCACTTCCACGACAATTCGACCGGGTGTGCAAACGCTTTGGTGTCACCCACCGAATGTCCACGACTTATCATCCTCAAGCGAACGGCCAAGCGGAAGTGACAAACCGTGAGCTCAAGCAGATTCTGATAGGACGGTTGGCCGGTCTCGCAAGGACTGGTCATCTAAGCTCAATGATGCCCTATGGGCATATCGTACTGCCTACAAGACTCCCATCGGTACCTCACCGTATCAGCTGGTCTATGGCAAGGCATGCCATTTACCAGTTGAGCTTGAGCACAAGGCATTATGGGCTAACAAAGAGTTGAACATGAGCTATGCAGTAGCAGGTAGTAACCGCCACGACCAGATCACGGAGCTTGAGGATCACGACTCCACGCATATGAAAGCACGAGGTTATATAAAGAGCGCAAGAAGAAAATTCATGACTCTCAATTGAAGACGATCAAGCAGTTCTATCCCGAGAACAAGTGCTTTTATATAACTCTCGCTTGAAACTGTTCCCGGTAAATTAAAATCCCGGTGGTCTGGCCCTTATACCGTGGTCCGCCAGACACCCTTAGGCAGCGTCTACATTCAAATGCACGATCAGGAGCCGTTCGCGGTCAACGGACATCGGCTTAAGCAGTATCTGCAAGGGTTAGCCGTATCATCCATAGACGTGCATTACCTCGTTTTGGAATCCTGACACGAATCCAGGTATCGTCTGGCTCACAGACGTTAAACAAGAGCGCTTCGTGGGAGGCAACCCACGGCTGGAGTCAGTTATTGTTACAGCTGAGTCATTCAGTTTCAAAAAAAAAAAAACACTGCCGCGTTTTTAAATCATTTTCGGCGAAACTGTGTCCTTGTTTTCGCCGAAAACAATGTTCAAATTCGACCTGAACCTCCTGTCCATACTTTTCGAACCGAAGACCCCACCATTCTCGCCGAAACCATTTCCTTCTTTGAAACTACTATTTTCGCCGAAACTGCTACTTTCTTTTCGCCGAAAATTTTGGTTCAATTACCCCTGTTCCGCCTGTCTATCATTTTCGCCGAAACTTAGGCTCCATTTTCGCCAAATCACCATGTTTTCCTTCGACTATATAAGCAGCACCACCCCCATATTTTCGCCCCACCCCCGAAAACGAAAACATTATAAACCATTCCCATCTCCTCAGCCGCCGCCATCCAATTCTTTAGGAGCCGACCGCCGACCATTCCCCCACCCAGACCTGGTTCCTTGCCCCTGTTTCAAAAACCCTAGAGTCAGTTCTTTTCAGCGCTGGTTCCGCCGACCTAGTTTTCGAGTTTTTCCCCCGTTTTCGTGGATTTCCAATCGTTTTCTCGAATCATGTCTTCACGGTTAGTTGTTCAACCATTGATTGTGCATCTTTTGGCTTGTTAACTTCGGTTTTTGGCATGGTTGACCATGGTTGACTTTTTGGTTCTCCCTCATTCTTCATGAATGCTTTGTCGGTGTCAATTGGCTAGGTTCTGGTGTTGTTTTTGTGGCCTTTTAGGAAGCGTGACTTGTTGTCTGTGCGATCGTGTTCTTGACTCATTCCATTATTTATGCTTGCCGAATGAATTGACGGTTCTTCAATGATATATCTTGATTCTGTGATCTCACACTAAGTGTGGGGTAAGAGTCTTGTAATCTAATGCTGGTCGTCTCTGAGTTGTATCTTACAGGGCTCCAAAGCGTTTTAAGACTACCAGTGCAGATAGAGCGCAGCGATCATCAGCTCGCCAAAGCAAAACACCACCTTCTCGACGTCCCGCGCCAGCTGCACAGACATCGACGACTGTGGCCACCATTCTAGAGGATGCACCAACTCCTGTGTCCCCTATTTCCTCTATTCCTACGCCTGCCAATGGGGTCATCCATCCTTTCATCGCCGCCCTGGAGCCGCACCAGCTCGAGGTCTTCCAGAAGATCAAAGACATCCCTCCGGCTACGGTGGCAGTTCTGTCTCTTGACAGCTCAAAGCGCACAATCCGGCTTGGCACTTGACAATTGACACCGCTCTTAATAAAGCCGGATTGCGAGTGCTGACCACTCATGGATCCCCGTACCCGCTCGTCGCCCTCCAGGAGTTCTGGAGTTCATTTCGGGCCTCACCCCGAAGCCCTTTCGTGAGTCAGAAATTCGTTTCCTTTCGCCTCGGTGGTGTTCTTCATGAGAAGTCCCTTCGCGAGTTCGGCCGCTTGCTGGATCCGCACGCTAATTTCGATACCGCGTTAGCTGGCTTTGAGGACACATACTCCATCACCAGTGCTCCTTACCCGGATGTGTGGAAATGGGCATGCTGCGAGGATGAGAGCTCACCTATCGTCCACCCCACGGTCGGTGACATCTTTCACCCTGTTCTTAAATTCTTGCATTATGTTTGGGTGCAATCTTGTGTTTTTGCAGCAAGACGAGCCACCACCACGTTTCTCTGGAGGAGCTCGTTCTATTCCACGGCTTTAGAGGAAGGATGCCAACCTGCACCCCGGCTGGTGGCTTGCACGATTCTTTCACAAGCGCACTACCGCCAAGAAGCTTCCTAGTGAGCTTCCAGGAGGCCCCTTTATTTCTATTCTAATCGACAACCTCCAGCTCGGTGATAAATGGGGCCCCGATATTCCTCGTATCCCGATTGAGCATGTCGGCGCTGAACTTGCCATAGCACGGCGCATCGACCTTTCAGAGACTATTGAGCATTGCACATCGCTCGCTCATCGCACGACCCAGCCAGTTGACCGCCCACCGTCGCTGAGCGCAAATCACCGCGGAAATGAATGAAAGGCTGGTGCGTATTGAGAAGTGGCAGCTAGACTACTCGGCTGGTTCGTTGCAATGGTAGAAGGACCGAGTAGCACATGAGGAGACTCAGAATGAGCGTTGGTCCACTCTACATCAATTCATGGCTGACCAATCCACCAGACACATGGACGAGCTCGCCTGGCGACAGCAGATGGAGCAGCGGTTCGCCATATCCTCCATTCCCACTGCACCTCCACCTCCTCCTGCGGAACAGTGATCAGGTTGCTTCTATCTTTTTCCTTTCTTTTCTTTCTTCTTTTCTGGTCTCAACCCAATTTTCTTCTGTGTGGATTCGGGACACTTGTCCCGGTGTCCTTTTGTTCTTTTTTTTTTGTTGTTTGTGTTTTGTAGGATTTTGAGTAACTCTGCTCCGCGCCGGACTCTCCGTGCTCATCCGCTACACCACCCATCACCTTCCAGGTTCTTCGTAACTCTCTACTCTAGATTAGTCCTGTGAGGACACAGAACAGTTTAAGTGTGGGGTAGGGTGTTAGATAACCATGCATGATCTTGATTGCCTATATCTTTGTGTGTGCCTCGTGATTCCTGTCCAGTTCTCTAGCATAGAATTGCTGAATTCTTGACTTTGGATGTTAAATTGACTTCAATTTGAACAATGACGTCTAGACTGTTCCACTTAGAACCTGTAACCAACGTGTCAGAACTGATATTAAATGAGTCTAGGTCAGAACAGATCATAAATCACTTCTGTAGTTGGAACTGGAATTAATTGAATCAACCAACTTGTAACAACAAAGCTCGATAACACCTGTTCTAAGATGATAAATGCTAGCTTCTTCCATGTTTTTCAGTCCATATTTGATCACCTGTGATTGTGGCTTGAGATTAGACGAAAATCCAATCCGAAATCCTGTGTAAAAAGTTATAACTAGCTAAGATTAAGTGGCTAAATGGTTAAATCAAGTAATCAAGTTGTGCTAATCAATGCTAAGTTCTTTAAAGTGTTGAAAATAAAGCTAGGCAAGCCCGACACCTAAGTGAAGTGTTCGGGTTGAGCACTAGCAAAAGGCACAAATACTGTGAGCTAGGCAGGTCCAACACCTAAGTGAAGTGTTTGGTATCGAGCACTAGTATGCAGTAAATAAATTAAAGAAAGTTTGAATCTTGAAAGAAATTGTTGTTTAAATCGGTCCTAGCTAGAACGTGTAACGTACAGATCTAGAAGCGGATGAAGTCGAGTCGATAGCCACGTCACTTTTCCTGCCTCCGCGTCCATATCATGGCCAGAGCTTAAAGTCGTTTTGATTAGAGTTGGTGTTATCGTAGTCGGTTAATCATGACTAATTGTTTTGCTGAGAAACAATCTGTGTTGAAACCACTACTGGAAGTGTGCAGAAATCAGTATGATCGGAAACTTGTTTGGTTGATATTCTTGCATGTGTAGGTCACTCTTTCTACATGGAACAGTCTAAACAAATCGTTAGAATTGAATCTCAGTTTAATCTCGTGTCATTTGTGAATTTGAGCGTGGTTCTATTCAGTTTGCTTGAGGACAAGCAAAAGCTTAAGTGTGGGGTATTTGATGACACTCGAATTGACGTGATTATCAGCCTCATTTAAGCGACATTTCTTTGCTTAAGACATTGTTTTTAGGGTAGAATGACGAATAATCAATCGATTGCCCTATCTCATGCCACTTGTGTTACCTTGGCCCGTTTCGGGTCTATTTGATGGTTTTCTAGTGTTTTTACGTAAGCACAGGTTTTTGCCGTCAAATAAAGTAACCATGGATGTGTCTGAAGCATTGGAACCTCGAGGAATTGAACCGGAATCGGTCAAAGAAGCCATTCAAGTTCGAACAAATTCTACCCAGTTTATACACATATTTTCGGCGAAACCACCCTTTGGTCTTCGCCGAAAATGGAAGAAGAAACCACTGGCCGATTGAGAGGAAGATTTCGGCGAAGATACCATGGAGATTTTCGCCAAAACCGTAGGAAGGAATCAACCGCTTCGAGTATGAAGAAATTTTCGCCGAAATCCCTTCACCATTTTCGGCGAAAATCCCAGTTGAATTCAGGAGAGTATCGGGTTGGTATAAATAGAGAACTCGGGGCTATTATCGGACGAACCATCACTTAGCACACATCACTTTTTACAACACACACAAAAAAAATGACGAGAGGGAGGGAGAGAGACAGGACGAGTAACTAGAGTTCGAGGAGCAGGAAACGGATCGTGACGCCATCCATCCATCTCGGAGAGCCAGGGTTAGGAGTTGAAGATTCAGCAGATTGAAGCTGTCAGGAAGCATCGAAATTAGGTTTTACAGTTCTTCTCTGTCTTCCTACCTGAGATGTATTCTTTGTCTGCCTTCGACTCTTCTGGATTGGATATGAGTAGCTGAACTTGTGTAACTTAGATTAGATGAACCCTAAGTGACCCAGGGCTTAAAGCGGTCACGGATCGGCGGTGATTAGATTCGAAGTTCATTCAGTTTCATCTTGCATGTTTGATTTGTTCTTCGTTTTCTGTGTTTCTTGTCTGGTTTGGCCACCTAGATTAGATTCTTGTTGAGCTAAGGATAGAAGCGAACGCTCGCCTTACTTTAAAACATCAAATCGAACAATCAACCTTATAATTGGAGTGTGCCTTTCGTAGGAACCGATTAGGGTTGATCCATTGCTAGAGTAACTCATTAATCACTAGAATTTGCACCAGTTAAGTTAAGTCGTTGCGAGAGGCGACCGTACCCGGGCGGCTAATTATTCGTGGTAGCTAGATCGGATAGAGCGAACGTTCGCCAGTCTTAAACCTAAGGGTCAGGAGTTATGATGGTGTCTGTGAACTGAATGAACTAGAATCGAAAATTGCTGGTCTGTGACTGTTGTTGCCTTGGTGATCTAAGGGGAATTCGAAATCTAAGCTTGTCTGTCATCTTTCTAGTCAATTAATCAATCTTCAATCTTTCTTCGGTTTAATTTTCATTTCTTTTTATTTTTGCATTCTTAGTATAGAAGTCGTGGAACTCACACCACGCACAACTTGTGTTTTTAACTTGAATTAAAACTGTCAACTCCCTGGAGTAAGGAAGTAGAGGAAACCCCTGGAATACGATCTGCTATAGCCTTTTATTAGCATTAGTAGTTATTTGGTTGAACGCATCACAACGACACTTCACCACATATCAGTCCATTTCAAACCAAGAGACACGTACAATTTGCTGGAAGAATATCTTAGCAACTCAGTAGATGATTGGTTATTGTCTACAGTTTGAAATCTCGCTGCAACATATGACATTCTTGGTTTTGTGTATGAATCATTGGCTAGGGATAATCTTATAGCAAAGTAACGAGAGTATGATGAGTAGATTGAAATTAGTAGTTTGTCCTTCTACTGTAAAAAATTGTTGATGTGAAATAAATTTGAGTATTGTTTCACAATTTGTTTAGATTCTATGGAGTATGAATATGGATGGTCCTGCTGGTAGTGGTGGTGGTGGTGGTTGTTGTGGTCGTGGTAGTGGTAGCAGTCGTACTAGTGGTAGTCTCCCGAGTAAAGAATCTGGGAAATGGAATTGTGAGGTTGTAGGTAAGTTTCTTCTAACTTAGTTGCAATGCTAAAATGCTATAAGTTGTGTTCTTTGACCTATGTACATTGGAAAATTTCAGATTCTAGTGGAAGTTTCTCTATTATGGGGTTGAAGGTACGAGAGGCACAAGCAAAGTTGGGGTGAAACTTGAGAGTAGTGGTGACATTGGTTGATGGAGTACTTCCAGAGGAAGGCCATACATATGAGTTTCTCATATGATATATTGGAGTTATTACTGACGACTTCACTACAGTGCCCCTCAGATTTGTTGAGTGGAGAGATCACAGGTTGAATTCGTATAAATCAATTGTGTGGAAAAATATGTTTGAGGTACTAACTTACATAATTTGTTGTTATAGATAATGGTAAAATGTGTATTGTTACTAACCTCTTGTTTGAATTCATTCCGCCAAAGTTTTCTATCTTGCCCCACGATTTCTTGCCTCTTAAGAGTTACATCATGAAACAATTGGGTAGAAGTTGGGCAAGAAAAAGGAATTTGGCATACAAACAAGTTGTCGAGAAAGCAACAAGCGCGAATGGACGTGTTGATAGGAATGTGCTCTCGGCATTAGGCCCAAGAGGAGCTAGCAACCTTAATTGGTGTGAATTCCTATCCATACGAGGAAAAGCGAGGAGAAGAGTAAGTATTAAATTTTAAACTCGTCATGATCTTATTGCATGTTTGTCATTTGGAATTATAACATCTTTGTTTTAAATTGATAGGAAATTGTGGCGAAAAATAAGGCGAACAAAGCAAAGCAAGTTAGGAAAAACAGGGGAGGGGTTAGGTCGTATAATACAATGAAAACACAACTGACGGCTGAGCTTGGTTATACGCCATCCAGAGGTTTCATTTGGCTGCATGCACACAAATTAGAAGATGGAACATTCTCCTTAATTGTGCAGAGTATGCGGTAATTATCTTTGTTTCGTAATCAGTTTGTTGCTAAAAGTTTGTTGGTTTTAAGTATTTGTCTTGCTTTTGTAGCAAATGATTCAATATTAAGAGAATCACCCAGATGTTCCTTAACATCATGGAACTGGTGACTCTTTGGATTTGGCGCACAAAGCTTTCGATGCTGCTTATGGTGGAGAGCACTCTAGAAGAGTACGTGGAAAGAGTTTTGGCTATTACCACGAGTGGTAAGAATCTCATCTAATCTGCATTAGTAGTTCAGGTTGTGATTACATTATTGATGAAATGTGTTTCATTTTGCCTATTCATAGTTTGAAGCTGCTTCTGGTTCTTTTGGACAATCAATGGCCGCAACTCAACATAATGTTGATGCCTCTATGACTACGCGTGTGAGAGAGGAGATGGATCGAGAGTTGATAGACAGAAATATATTGCGCTTCTTCCCCATATTTTGATAGGTTGTCATGTGGCGTTTAACCTTTAATGTTGTTCTTTTAGTGGTTCTAATCAACTTTATGAATATTCATCTCAAATAACCTCTCAGGATTATGGTCCATTTTCATGTTTTCCAATGTATTTTTGATGAGTTTTCAGGATACCATTCTATAGATAATGTTGATACGAAGCCACAGCTTCAAACGGTGCTCAAATCTGAGTCCAGACGCTCAAGATATCAAGTTTTGAAGTTCTAGCGTAAATACAACGTGACGCTAAGGAATGGACCACACCTAGCGTCCCGTCAGTGAGACCTGACGTGCAGATGGCATGTAAGCGGCGTGCATGCCAGTTACACGGCGCAGATCTAGGCGGATTCTATAAATAGTTTTTTTGGAAATCTAATGGAGACGACGGCCTTCGTTCCCAGCTCATTTTCCATGAACACCCCCGACCTCGAGCACCTGGAAAACCCTCTCGGAGTCCAGAAATCATCTATCTATCATCATCATTCATCTCCCACATCACAGAATCAGTAGGAGAAGATCAAGATTCATCGGACACGAAGAAATCGATGGAGCTTTCATCTCTTTCTCTCTAGGTCATATTTCTCAATCTTCAATATGTACTGTTGTAACTAAACCCCTAGGGTTTGGTGAGTGGAACCTTAGGGGATTGATGATTGATTACACTTTATGTGACCTTATTTCATGCATTTTTAGCCTACGATCTACCTATCTTTGCCCCGTGTTTGATCCCTCTATGTCTTGGTTTGTGTGCTTTTTGAGTCCTTTTGCACAATTTGCATTATTGCTGCCCGGGAGTCACTTGTAGCCCCATTTTATGTGCTTTCTAGTTTATTTTGTGTATTTTCCAGACCAGGACGTGATAGTAGAGGTGAAACGGAATCCATAGGATCAAACGGGATCTTAATCGGAGTTCAGACGAGGGAGATAGGTCCATAGCAAGATCGAGTTTTCTGTAGAGTGCACTGGCCCCTGCACTATAAACACTCACGTTTTTCACGGATTTTGGGCATTCTTTCACTCCTCTTGAACCCCAAACACATACCCACGACCCAAGAACACCCCACTTCGTCGCTCACACCTCTAGATCCCTAGGATCTCATTGGAAGACCCAAATTGGAGCTGAGGATTGAGGCTTCTTACCTTGGATTGGCATCTTGAAGTGTAAGAGTGAAGATTCCTCCATGGGTGTTATGGTGATCTCTTCCTTTCCATCTCAGATTTTCGCCATGGTTGTACTAGGCTAAGCTTTAGGGTTTAACTTCGTGGGGGTGATGATTCATGCTAGGATAGATGGGTGATTGTATAGGTTGAGTCCTCCATGGTCAATGTTGTAAGAGATTGGTTCATAAACCTTGTGCTTAATTTCCATGTTGAGCTTTGATTTGTTTTCTATGGTACATTTTACTTCATTCAATGTATGAAAGTGATTGGATGATGTTGATTTAAGGTTTAAGGATTGTGATTGATGATTTGAGAAATTGAATCACTCTTTTACAACCATTTCCACTTTGTTTTCTTTGTTGGCATTCTCACAAACACTTGGTGTGCATTAGAGTTTTTGCTCAATTAGAGATTGAAAGACCTTGTGATTCTTATTCTAATATTCTATGATTGATATGAAAGTATCTTGCATCATTGTCTTGTGTTAAGAGATGTTAATTAGGAGATTAGGTGTTTGAGCATTCCATCGAACTTTATTAAGGCACTCTATTCCTTTGGTTGTATTGCGAGAGTGTAGATCATGTGGTTTAGGAGTAGCGAATCAATCTTGCGAGAGCTTGTTAGTTCCACCTAAGTGTTATGCATGGCCAATCGAATACACATTGATCCTTTTGACTCAATTGACTTTCATTTCTCTTGAGCATGAAGAAATCCCCCATTAAGCTAACCTCCTCTTCTCTTATTTGAACTTCAATATTATTTGTTTAATTATTGTCCTACTTGCTTAGTTTTGCTTATGCTTTTGAACTACTTGATCAAACCAAAATCCTTTCTAAATGTTTAGACCCTCTACCATTTGTGTGAGTATTAGTCATTGAGAGAGCCTCGAGGAATACGACCTTGAGTGTGTAAGTAATCTTACCTTTTAGGTTGGTTATTTGCACGTCAACACTCCTATTCCTTTGGATTTATTTTGGTTTAATTCAAGTTCAGATGTTATTCAGATCTCCTATTTCTTGCTTCTCTAATAATGATACATGATTAGGTTTATTTTTTGACTATATAGCGATGCCTTGACTCAGTACTGAGGAAGTAATTTGTTGCACTTCAATTTTATGCATAGATCTGATCATACTAGCTATGAATTTTTAGGTTTAAAGACCCAAGATCATTTCAACAAACACCTTGTGCGCATTCTACTTTCAATGTAAATGGTGACCAATGCCCATTTGTTAATGGTTAATGTTGAATTCTACTTGACTATATCCAATGAGCTTAGGATTTGTGTCCATGTTATGTTGAAAGATCTCGTCTGGCTTGTTAGAACAGTTTTAGTCCAAAGTTGTGTATTCATGATTCATGAACCCGGAAGGGGAAACTTGATTGACCCTTATCTCTCTCCCATTTCACCCATCTCGTGTTTTGTCTTTGCACGCTTAGAAGATTAGTAGTCAACCCCCCTACTTCCATGCTCTTTGAGCACGTGCTTGAGTTAGTCGTGTATAGCTTGAGCCAGTGTTGTCATGAGATTTTTATTGCGAAGTGTGTGTTTTGTCTGTTCCGTCAATTTGAACACCTCTCTCATAACTGAGTAAGTCGAACTAAGAAGACCCTCGAGAAATACAACCCTGGCCAAACGCCAGGTATCTTTGGTCATGCTTTTTGCAATGATCAAGCGTATGCGGAGAGGATGCAAGCTAAAATCGATCGTAGATTCAAGGATGCAGAGGAGAAACTAGAGAAGAAAATGGAAGGAAAATTCAAGAAGTTGATGGAAAAATTAAAGGGTAAGAAGAAAGGTTCTTCATCAACTGAGAAAAGGAGAAAGGTAAGGTTCATATATAAGTATCTTAGTTAGTGGAGACAACTTGATTTTATGAAGTTTCCAAGATACTATTTTACTTTCTATAGGTGAGTGGAGGCGATACTGGATCGGGTGATGATGCCAATCCAGATGATTACATAGTCACACCCTTGGATAGGCATGGAACTACATGTGGAGGTGGGAGAGGATGACAAATAGGATATGAGCCGCCAGATACGAACCATTTTCGATATCAAGGTAATGGTGCAAGTGGAGGACAAACAGGATATGTGAAACCAGTTATGTACTCATTTGGAGTTGTTGCTACATTTCTAGGAGGCTCGGAAGTAGGTTACAACCTTGTCACACTTTAGGGAGGGGTTGTAGGATTTGCAGCTGGAGGTTTGGGTGGTGGAGGTCTTGGTGTTGGAGGTGTGGGAGGAGGAACCAATCTCTATTGCCATTCAGGTGGAGGTAGCTCTACAGTTGTCGGTAAAGGTGTTACGAATGAGGAGGCTGCAGATGATGCGATGATGAGGAGCTTAGAGATGACGATGATGATGAGGATGCAAAAGGTGGGGAGGATGCAAAAGGTGGGGAGGGTGAAGATGATGAATTGATCCCCTACTACAAAAATCCATCTATGGATGATGATGCTAGTTAAGTGCTGATTAGTGGTGTGTGCTAGTGTTAGTAATTTCTGGTTTCAGATTGATGTTTGTATCTCATTATAATGTCTAGTATTGAGTTCATGTAATTGCATTGGTGGTTGTGTTAGTAGTTTAATTGTATCGGTGGTGTTAGTAGTAGTTTAATTGCATTAGTGTATTTCTTAATGAGCTGGTGTGAATTGCAGGTGTCATTTAATGGACGAATTGGTGAGCTAAACTAGCAATTGTGATCTGGAAAATTAATAGCAATATTGGCGGTTATAACCCCCAATATTGTTGCCTAGAACCGCCATTATGTATATAACCAGCAAACACATTCATGCTAGAATCGCTAGAATAAGTAGCTTGTGCGGTTAAAACCGCAATAATTATATAAATTAGTGCAGTTATAACCTCCATGGAACGATCGCCTAAATTAATAGTAGTGGTGGTTAAAACCGCCACTAATGAACCGCATAGTTACTTACTAGTGTTAGTGGTTTGTGTCGGACGATAAAGTGGCAGTTTTGCTTTCCATTCACTACAAAAAAGAGGAGTTTAGCGTCGCTCATTGGGAAGGCGTTTAGCGTCGGTCGATTCCTAACCGACGCTAAACCCTTGACTCGCGTTTGACCGAGGGTTTAGCGTTGGTCGATTATCGACCGAGGGTTTAACGTCGGTCGATTATCGACCGAAACTAATTTCGGCCAAAAAGTGACGCTAAAATCGATTCCGGACTGAACCAAGGGCGCAAATCGATCATTTTTTGGCGTCGGTTCAACGAATGCATTTAGCGTCGGTCACAACCGACGCTAAATACCGGGAATTTAGAATCGGTTTCGTGTCCAATTTAGCGTCGGTCATCGACCGACGCTAAATTCCCAAGCTATATAAACCCTGACCGGACAGAAGAATCATTTGTGCAGTTGCCATCTCCTCTCAACTCTCGTAAGGTATGTATTTTCTTATTTCATATTGTGTTGTATTTAGTTAGTGAATTAGTTAGTTATAGGGTTTTAGGGTTAGTTGTTAGTTTGTTAGTTTGTGAACTAATAAAGTAGGGTGTTGATATTATTAGCTAGTTAGTGAAATAATCTATTTAAGAATTAGTGTGCATTATTAGTTAGTGATTTAAATTGTGGTTATTTTGGTAGGTGTAATTCCATTTAAGCTAGGAGCAGCGGTGACGCCGTCTCATCGTTGTTTTCTCTTCTTTGGTTGTAGGTATGTATATATTAATTTTGCAATTGTGTCGTCTCATTGTATTTTTTTTAAGGATTATTATGCTTACTGATTACTAATTGTGTCGTACATTTATCAGTGACCGTCTTTCTTCTATCCTCATTTCTCCTTTTTTCGCGTCTCATCCCATGTGTACGGTATGCATTCTTTTAACTATGTTATTAGCTAATTGCTATGTTAATTTATTATTTGGAATTGCTATTTTAAATTGTATGTTAAATTGCTATGTTAATTTGTTATTTGAAATTGATGTGTTATTAATCTTGCAATGAAATTGTTGTGTTATTAATCTTGCAATTAAAATGATATGTTATTAAATTGCTATGTTATTAATCTTGCAATTAAAGTGCTATTGTATGAGTTAGTTTTCTGTGTAATTAAATTACTATGTTATTAACTAATTGTTACTTTATTGTGAGTCAACATAATTATAATTATAGTGCATGTCGCATTGTTACCTAATATGGGGGTTGTTTGTATTAGAGATTTGTGGTGGGGATTTTGGGTGATTTGGGGCCAAAATCCCTTCCCTTAGAGATTTCAATAAAATCACTTGTTTGGGCTACAAAATTGTAGGGAGATTGAGAGAGATTTTAAATCTCTTTGGTGGGCCCATAGAGATTTGAGAGTGATTTTAAAATCACCACATAAAAGTAGAGATTTGGGGAGTTTGAGAGAGATTTGAGGCAAATTTACTAGTTGTCTTCAACTAATTCCCCTATTCACAATTTTAATGAAGGATATTTTTGTCATTTCTAATATGAATGTAATTTTTAGTTTTTAATTTTTTGAATTTCTTTCCTCAATAATCTCTCAAATCACTTAACCAAACAATCTATTTTTCAAATAGCAAGGGACCTCAATTCTCATGCTATTTCAAGTCTCTAGACATTTGAAATCTCCTCCTCCCAAATCACCCATCCAAACGACCCGATAATCTTTAATGTAGATATCTAATAGATATTCCAATATAGCTATATAGTTAACTCATAGATATTACGATTTAACCTTCTAATTAATTCCATCACCTACACTAAATCAGACATCTTCCAATGGATAAGTCTTGGATAACCAAACATCGGTTGTCACAGGAGTATAGGGATGGTTTAGAAATCTTTTTGAATTTCGCTTTCGCGAATAATCATGAAGGAGAGCAAATAATTTGTCCATGTCCAAAATGTGGATTCAAGAAATGGCTGTATAGGGATGATGTGTACGAGCACTTGCTTCGCAAGCCATTTCCCACAACCTACACTGTTTGGTATCGACATGGAAAGCGCCTCATTACTGAATCTTCTCAGAGTGCAAATGCAGTAGTGCAGAACTATGATCATACAATAGCATTTCGAGATCTGGTTAATGACGCTTTTGGTGTTATTCCAGATGAGGTCACTACTGCAATACAAGCATCTGAAGATATTGTTATTGGTAATGAAGTAGAAAATGTTCTAGAAGATGATATGAATTCTCGACTTGAAGATCCCATGATTGCAGAGGATGACATGAGCTACCCGAATGACACAGAGGAGCCGGATGAGACCAATGTCAACTTTAGGGATTTAATGAAAGATGGAGAAGCACCCTTATATGAAGGATGTACAAAATTCTCAAAATTATCTTTCATCTTGAGGCTTTATCATATCAAAGGAATGCACAACATCAACGATAAAGCAATGTCGTTGATCATTGAGTTGTTGCATGATGCTTTTGAGTTTGCCAACATACCGAAATCGGGATATGGTGCAAAGAAAATGATCTCAAATTTGGAATGGGGTACACGAACATTGATGCATGTGAGAATGACTGTATGTTGTTCTGGGGGAATGATATAGAAGAGAGTGTCTGTAAGATTTGCAAGCAGTCCAAATACAAAGATGATGGGCCTGAGGATGTAATTCTAGAACATAAGAAAAAATGAAAAGCGATGAAAACATATCGCTACTTTCCCCTGATTTCGAGGTTGAGAAGGTTATTTATGTGTCCTACAACAGCTAAGAGTATGGTGTAGCATTCTACAGAAAAAGTTAGTGACGGAATGGCAAGGCATCCACGAGATGGAGAAGCGTGGATAGACTTTGACAATAGATACCCTGAGTTTGCATCTGATCCTAGAAATATACAGTTTGGTCTTGCTACTGATGGCTTCAATCCGTTTGGGAATATGAGTCTTAGTCATAGTACGTGGCCTATTATTCTTATGCCATATAACACGCCTCCATGGGAATGCATGAAATCAACAGGTATGATTTTGTCAAGTATCATCCCTGGAAAGAAAGCCCCTAACAATGATATTGATATCTACCTACAACCTTTAATCAATGAGCTCAAAATTTTGTGGGAAGGTGTAGAAGCATACGATGCATCCAAAAAAGAGGTATTTCAATTGAGAGCTTCCCTAATGTGGACTATTAGTGATTTTCCCGGACTGTCTGTATTATCTGGTTGGAACACTTATACAGGGCAAGCTTGTCCAACTTGTAATTTCGACCAGGAACCGTTAAGGTTGGGAGGCAGTTTGAAAAACTGTTTCGTAGGAAGTCAACGTTTTTTGCCTGCAAATCATCCTTTCCGACAACAAAAGTCTAAATTCAATGGTGATGTCGATTTCAGAGAGCCAACCAAACTATTATCTGGCTCTGAAATACTCAAACAGGTGGAGAACGTCACTGTCACTTTTGGGAAGACGAGTGAGAGTGAGAAGGGTGCACCGCCAAAGAAGAAGTCCAGAAGTGATGGAGGGAACAAAAGGCAGACAGAATAATGGAAGAAGAAAAGTTGTTTCTTTCAATTGCCTTATTGGGAGTTCAATAAATTGCGACACAATCTCGATGTTATGCACATAGAGAAGAATATGTGTGACAATATTCTTTACATTTTGATAAATGACAAAGATCGAAGTAAGGATCATCTGAAAGCAAGGATGGATTTGAAAATCATGAAAATTAGAAGAGAGTTATGGCCAAATCCAGTTGGGAGAACTTGTCCAACAGCTATATACACAATGGGTGAACGAGAAATTCAAACAATGCTCGAGACCTTGAAAGATATTTTCGTACCAGACGGATACTCGAGCAACATATCCCGGTGCGTTGATGTGGAAGATATTGGGTTTGAAAACTCATGACTGTCATATCTTAATGCATGAGTTATTACCTTTGTCCATTCGGAATGTATTGCCATCGCAAGTCTCTTCAGTATTGGTCGAATTTTGTTCTTGCATGAAGGTACAACTATCAATTCCAGTCTTCTGTATTATACTGTCAATTCCAATAATCTATTACTACTGAACTTGTTCTCTTAAACAGATTTCTTGGGAAGTTAAAATCTTTTGTACGAAATCGGTCACAACCAGAAGGTTCAATTGCTGAATGATGGATTTCTGAAGAAATCACGAATTTCACATCCCTATACTATGATGTTGGAGTTGAGACTAGATTCAACCGTGGATCTCTACTTCATGATCAAGTATTAGAAGATGAATCACGTGATTTGTCCATTCTTCCATCTATTGGGCACAATGTTGGTAGTATAAATCACTTTCGATTGACAGATACAGAGTTGTTACAAACGCATCGACATGTCCTTATGGGGTCCCAACTAGTCGGTCCATTTCTCAAGTAAGTATAATTCTTATTTGGACTTGTGACATGGTGATGAGGAGGATGAGTGATGAGAGGGAGAGTGAATATTTATGTTGATATATTACACGTAGACATATGTAGTTATTAATATTATTAAAATTATATAGTATGTTATGCATATTAGTTATCTATGTCATTGGTTAGTACTGTGTGGTATAATTAGTATTGAATTCCATGAATGAAATTGCGGTCTGCAGGTTGGCACTAGAAGAGTATGAGATAAGGAGCTGAAATGGCCAAAAAATTTTGGCTTGTGTTAGGTATTTAGCGTCGGTCAGACTAATTTAGCGTCGGTCAGAACCGACGCCAAAAGGACTCGTAAATTGCGTTGTTTTTTTTTAATTTAGCGTCGAACCGACGCTAAACAGGCTGTAGTCAACACGAGTTTTGTCAATGGTTGACCAATTTAACGTTGGTTATGTGGGTTGGTGTCGCCTGTTAACCGACGCTAAAACTGGTTTGGTTTCCGACTGGACTGGTCCGACCAAGCGTTTAGTGTCGCTTGTTACAAGGATTTAGCATCGATCCTAAAACAACCGACGCTAAACTTTAGCATCGGTGGAATTGGCGTCGCTTTTTTGAGCGAAGCCAAATGCCTTAGCATCGGTCAGCAACCGACGCTAAAGTCCATTACTGACAGACGCTAAGACGCCATATTTTTGTAGTGATTGTGGCGGTTGTGCAACCGCACTGTTTATACAACTGTGGCGGTAATAACCTCCATAATTGTGGGGAAAAACTCGACTTTTACTCCATTTTGTTATA
Source organism: Linum lewisii (assembly GCA_034768395.1). Classification (NCBI taxonomy): domain Eukaryota; kingdom Viridiplantae; phylum Streptophyta; class Magnoliopsida; order Malpighiales; family Linaceae; genus Linum; species Linum lewisii. The sequence continues at coordinate 31,150,785 of CM068303.1, forward strand.
GTGGTAGTAGTAGGGTTTCATCCTAGATCTCGGAATTTTGGTCTGGCATTGGAGATGTCGCACCTGACATTGGCCAGACATCCATGGTGTTAGTTCTCGACATCAGTGTCATGGCTCGCATTGGTTGTGCTCCCGAGCTGGCAACAGTGCCAGTTTCGGCTTGGTATCCCCGAGTTGGCATTAGTGATGCCACATACCAACATCATAGGCCCTGTAACACCCTACCCTAGAAGACTCTTCCTGAACCACTAGTTCAAGCCATGCTACACTAACTCGGATGTTATTGACTCTCATTCAGTAGATTCATACATATCATTCAATACATTTAAACATATCATCACATAACATCATAACTTCCATAAGCCAATAACCAATACAAATCTGTTACATAAAATGATACTTATAAACCATTAATCACCACAATACAATGAATGTCCCACAATTCGGGCAACCCAGTAATACAACAATAACCAATAAAGAATTCCCCAAGTATTTCTCATATACAAATACATAATTAAGACAAAAATGGATCAAGGTGTTCTTAAACTCGTGCTACAACACCCGCTAGTGTTTGACACGTTGTCCAGCTCTTCATCTTCGTAGTCTTCTTGACGGCAAGATGGACTTCTCTCCATACCTAGTACCAAACAATAAACAGGAACAAGAGGGTCTGTGTTAAACACTGAGTGAACTCTAAGCCAATCGAATGCAAGAACCAGTAAGAAGAAGTAAAAGAAGAACCTTAACTCAATGCCAAGGGTAAGAACCCATGGCCTATAATTAGAACCTAAAAGTTCTATCTCGTAATCCCAATACCAATGACTGGAACAGCCGAAGGCAAGAGCCAGTAATCGATACCAAGTACATCAAGTATGAGTTAGGTTCAAAGTACAACAATCCCTAGCCAATACTTGGTCTGATGTGTCACAATGAATGGTCACAACATACCCAAAAGAATTGGTCACGAAGGACTAAAGTAAGTTGGTCACAAAGGGCCCCAATACTAATGCCAATAAGCATAGGGGATTGCACAATTTGGGTGTGGGTCTCCTGTACTTTCACCTGGTTCCAACCATTAAGTTATTATACACTACTAACATCCCCACTACCAAAGATTAAAAGTAACTCAGTAAGACTGTTTCTAATAGTTCCGATAAACCAAGATTGAAAACCAGTAATAGTAAAGTAGAATAATTAACCAATGCCAATAACCAAAAATCCAAATAACCATCATCAACAACTTATATCCACATAATTGTCCTCATAAACCATAAACCATAAGATAGCACAATTATCTAAGATCAAAACCCAAACCAACAGCCATCATCATAGCCAAATCCTAGCAATCAGCGGCACATGGCCTATACTGATAAATATCATCAATAATTTTACCAATAACATGGTAAGAACATTACCAATAACTCCAATCAATTACCATCCTAGGGTATGGATCATAGAAAAACTGAATTAAACCCCTCACCTGTTAATGGAGAAGCTTCCTCCAGTTACACTGATACCTCGTTGCCTATAACAATCCTCCTTCAAAGATCTTCTTCACTCTAGCACATACTTTGAGAAAAAGCTCGATCAACAACACACGAATCAGCCAGCATGATCTCAAACCCTAACTGTACAACGTTTCACACTTGAATCAGAACCACAATTGAGAGGTGATTTTACCCGAAATCGATATAGGGGAATCGACCTTGATGGTCAAAGTTTCGTGACGATCCGACATCTCTAGCTCCTGATCTAAGATCTTTTCTCTCAATTTTCCACATGTTTGTTAAAAGGGAAGAAGAGAGAAAACTATTTGTTCTGAACTGCTACCCGAGAAGTCCTTAAATAAAGATGGTACAACGCTCGTTGGGCAAGAAATAACACACGTAGTCTGGAGGATGACTATGGTAGTTTTCCCTTTACCAACGCTCACAACCCCTTTATGTACTACAGCCGTTGGCCAACACCCAATGGCCGTGGTAGAGCTTGCTGTTCGAAAACCACCGATTCTGGCGGTGCGTTGTTTGGACGTCAAACGACCAAGTTATGCTCAATATATTGATCTGCAACATCCTGAAACTTCCAAAGACCACTTCGTACACACTCACTATTCTTGTGAGGACCCATGCTTGGCTCAACCCTTGAATCGGGTCAGTCTTCGAGTTGGTTCAAACATAGACACAACGGCCGTAACAATAGATTCAATGGTCGTTGTGGTAAACAAGGTAACGGACGTTATAATACCTACAATAGGCTATTCAAGTGGGTTGCAACAGTCGTTACAAGAGGCGACATAGTTACTTGTATATAAGGATTTAGTCGGGAACCTATTAAAGGTATTAGGATTTTTGGTTAGTTGGTTCACAAGCCCTTGAAAATCACTCAAATGCTTTGAGACACTATGTCCATCCTTGTACTTCAACTTCACAATCCTCCCAATTAACGAAGCTTTGTTTTGAGCCGATTGCGCTCATACATGGACTCCAATTTCTGCCATAACTCGTCCGCTCTAGTATCTTTTGCAACATGATGAAAGATACTTCGGTCAATCCATTTTTGAATGATTGTCACCGCCTTTCGATGTAACACTTCTGATTGCTTATCCATCTTGTCTTCGGGCTTTTTGCTATCGCTTTCAATGGGTTCATAGAGATCTTTGCAAATCAGTATGTCCTCCATTTTGGCTTCCAAATCGAGTAGTTTGACAAAGTTAACTTGATCATCCATCTGTTCGACTCCTCCATTCTTGTCACGCACCCGAATAGCCCCAATCAACCTTGAGCTCTGATACCACTGTTGGGTGTTATTGGGCCTTCTCACCCCAACAGCTAGCTCATAGTGTGAGGCTTTCCCTCACACTTATATAGTGCACCTTACCCTTCCATTTTCCGAAGCGGGATAACCCAACAAAGGAGACTACATGGAAACCATAACATCACTTTTTAATGATCATTCGACATGCCTTTATCATATCTATTTTTAAAGCGCAACATGGGGAAACTGTTTTCTTGTTGTGACCACTAAACAACTCATTATCCAATTGGATGTTGTCACTAATTATCAGTACTTAACAAAAGTTTATTAAGCATTTCCAAAAAGATCGGGAATAACTTTGCTTAATCTCATTACTAAAACTTTAGAGATTATCTTATTAATAACATTGCAACACGATATTGAACGATACTCCCTCATATCAATTGCTTTCACCTGCTTTGGAATCAATGCAAGGTACACTGAATTAACAAAGTGTGGGTAAATTAACTATATAGAAAACGCTCAAGATTTCATTTGTGACATCAACACCAACAATATTCCAACACCTTTGTAGAATGAAACTAAGTATCCATTAGAGCCCAGTGCCTTCTCGTTGGGCATTGAGAACAAAACATGTTTCACCTCAATATTGAGTAACAGTAGCAACCAATAAATCTATTTGACTCTAAGTTACAGTGCTTCCGGTTATTGAATTAGATCAGTAGTCTTAGTAACATTTTTCTTCAGCAATGAGTTCTTTCATAACTTAACAACTACTTCAGCCAACTAGTATGGTCTTCTATAATCTCAACATTTTCTTCCTTCAATTGACGAATAGTGTTCCTTATTTGATGATACTTAACAAAGTTGAAAAAAATATTTAGAGAAATTATCACCCTCTTTCACCCACAAATTTCTCGCTTTCAGATGCACAATGTTGTTTTCTTCGACGTCTTTCAGGACATCCTACCTGCTACTCAGATTTCAAACTTCATCAAAATTTACAGTATTAGAGACTTTATATGTATTTCTCTTAGCCTTCTCAAGCTTCCAACAAGCATCTTTAACTCTAACATGAATTCCTGACAAATGCTTCTCTTTCATAATCATAAACTTACTCTTTCAAATTCCAAACAAACTTCACTATATTATCGTACTCAATATTTTTTTACCAACAAAAAAGTACTTAAAAGATTTCTTGTGAGAAGTAAACGAACTAATGCCAAGACTACACAGTGATCAGACGATTGACAATGAATGACAATGACTTTACTCCCTGGAAATCTATTATGCCACTAGGTAGAAATTAACACCATATCAAACTTTCTTCAAAATAAAATTTAACATTCTAGCTAGAAAAGCATGAACGAAACAAAAAATTTGTATTCTCCTTCTTATAACGAGGTTTTTTTTTTTTTTTTTGATGAATTGAGCTTTGTTTATATTCACCAAATCAAGGAATAACGATACAAAGTAGAACGGAGAGACTAAAAACCTATACTACCCTTACAATGGCATCAACTTCTTTCCTACCAAGAGCGAAATCTCTTATCTCTTCCTTAACATCTTCTAAGAGCTTAAAGTTGCTCCTACAATCTACCCTCCCAAAGATTCGGTTACATCTCTCTGTCCATACTTGACAAACAATTACACGCCAAACAAGCTTTCTTGTCATCCCTATAACACTATCATCCAAACCACTTACATACTGAACCATGTCTTCAAAAGAGCTTGGCATGATTCTGAAAAAATAGTTCAGCAGCAGCTTGGTATACTCACAGTGTACGAATAAGTGATCCCTGCTCTCTTCTTCATCTTCACACAGTGCACAGGTAGTATCGACCAAAGGGTCCCAGGTTTTTATCTTGTCCCGAGTGTTGATTCTATTTGTCACAATCAACCAAGCAATCACTGCCAATGTAGTCAAAATCCCGATTTTAATCTTAAAATCTTACGCTTTTATGATTTCACTGGTCTATAGCGATCTTGATTCCACGCAAAATCTATGGTTCATAAAATCTAGTAAAATCTCGATCAAAATCTTAGAATCTTATAAAATCAACGATTTTTCTTGTATTTTACGATTTCACTTTCTAGGGGAAAATACAAGTTTGTACAACTACATATAAGTCAGAACAAAGATAATTAAATTAAAATATTATTTTTTTAGATTTTGATTAATTAAGTTAGAAGGTATTACTAAAAAGTGTCTAAAATCTAATTATTACTTTCTCGAATGACCGCTTAAGAGCCGAATTCTTTTTTTCTTATTTAGACTTTTCAAAATTGAGTAATAGTCTTCTTATTCTTAATATGTTGTTGACTTAAATGTTTCGATAGTAGTTCATAAAATCTTACGATTTTACGATTAAAAACTATGATTCCGATTTCACTCATATTTTCGATTTCACGTGGAATCACGATTTTGACTACATTGATCACTGCTCTTCGAGGGATGAAATAACCTGTCCACACACAGCCATACCAATTAACTGTACTTCTCTTCTTCCGAATTCCTTCCCAGATTGTACCAATTCTCAGCTTCTGCACATGTTGTCCATTCCAGCTCAGATCACCTTCATCATCTTGCACTATGAGAGGTCTAACACAGTCCCTCAACTTCAGAAGACGCTTCCAGTGCCAGGACCCTGAATCAGAAATCACAGTTCAGAAACTCCTCTTCTTGATTCTATAGTATTTTAACAAGGCAATCCATAGGGAACCTTCATTCATCAAAATTTTCCAGATATGACGTATCACATTGGCTAAGTTCCAGCTTCTAAGGTCACGTATACCAACCCCTCCTTCCTTTTTAGGTAAGGCAACAAACTCCCAAGCCACTTTAGACCTTCCACCCTCGAGTTTCCCCCACAAGAACTTGTTACATATGCTTTCTATATCCTTAATAAGTTCACTAGGCAGTATAAAGGAAGACATCCAAAACTGCAGAATGCCATGGATAACAGAATTAAGCAATTGTATGTTACCGGCATATGACAGCTTCTTAGCTCTCCAGTCTGTTACTCTTCTGGTTATTTTATCCAACAGTGCCTTACAATCATTCTTACGGAGCTTCCCTACTGTAAGGGGACTCCCAAGTACCTGAAGGGGATCTCACCTCTGCTGAACCCTGAACTAGCTGTTATAGCATCAGCTACATCCGACTGAACTCCTGCAATATATATTTTGCTTTTTTCAGGGTTAAACTGCAACCCTGAAACCTCTTTAAAGTCCTGCAACACACTCTGAACCACTTCAATAGCTTCAGTATTGACCTTGGTAAAAACCAACAGGTCATCTGCAAAGCTTAGATGAGTAAGCATTGTTCCCTTACATTGCGGATGTAGCTGGAATGTTCCTTGCTTTACTGCCTTATCAAACATGCCACTTAGAATTTCCATAGATAGCACAAATAGAAAGGGAGATATAGGATCTCCTTGACGGAACCCCCTTCTAGCTGGAAAATACCCATGTAAACTGCCATTAATCTTCACAGAGAGCCTAGAGGAAACAAAACATGCCTCTATCCACTTCACATATTGATCTGGAAACTTCATAGCCCTCAAAGTATTAAGCAAGAAAGACCATTCGACTGAGTCGAATGCCTTCATTAAGTCTATCTGAATTGCACATCTTGGAGTCACACCTTTCATATTATACTTACTCAGGAGCTCGTGTGCCATCATCACCCCATCTCCAATATTCCTTCCCCTTACAAAAGCGGTTTGATTCATACTGACTAAGCAGGGAAGAACTTCAGCTAGCCTATTAGATAGAACTTTAGAGGCAGTTTTATACAAAACATTACAACATGATATAGGCCTGAACTTCTTGATATCATCAGCATTTTTAACCTTTGGAATCAATGCAAGAGCTATCGAGTTCACAAAAGGTGGCATATAACTCTTTTCAAAAAAACTGGAGACTGCATTGCATACCTCATCACCAATCAAATCCCAGCTGTCTTTAAAAAATTCAGCACTGAAACCATCTGGACCAGGGCTCTTGTCATTAGAAATACTGAATATAGCTTTCTTAATTTCCTCTCTACTTACAGGACTAGCCAGCCACTCTGCTTTTTCATCTGCTAACCTGTACTTCACAAAATCATTCAGGACACATTGCTTTACCACTGCACTATCTCCCAGGAGGCTTTTGTAAAATTTCACAGCTATTTCAGCTATCTCCTTGACCCCTTCAACCATCTCACCATTGCTTTGTCTTAGCTGCCTTATAGTATTATTTGCATTTCTCACCCTTACATAATCATGGAAGAAAGCTGTATTGTTATCTCCTAATTGGATCCAGCTCACTTTAGATTTTTGCCTGAGAATACTCTCTTCGTCCTGTTTAATATCCTGATACTCCTTCTTGCAGATATTGAGCTCCTCTAAGACTTTAGCACTAGGATTCATGAATACTTCATTCTGCAGAGACATCAACTCCTTGCATTTAGCTTTCACACTACTATGGATATCAGAATAACAATGTTTGTTTAAAGTTTTCAATCTGTCCTTGAGCCTTCTCATCTTCTCATAGTGAACATAAAACTTCCCACCGTGTATTCTCTCCTTCCATACACTCTCAACAATACCTCTGTAGTCAGGGTGCTTAATCCAGCAGCTGAAGAAACCTTTAGGAGCAGTCGTCTCATTACACACATTATTCAGGTAAATAGCACAATGATCCGAGTCCGAGGAAGGAATAATCTCCACTTTGCTATCAGGGAAGGCCCCTTGCCAAGCCAAATTCACCAACACTCTATCCAACCTTCTCACCACCAGTCCATCAACTCTATTATTCAACCATGTAAACACCGGACCAGCAGCAGCGTGATCAATTAATTCACTATCCCTCACAAAATTCCTAAAGTCTTCCATGCCATCAAAGGAGCTAGGGATCGGACAAGCTTCCGATAGATCCAAGAAAGCATTAAAATCACCTGCTATGAACCAAGGAGCAGTGCTCTGCTTAAGCTTCTGAATTCTCATGAAGGTCCTCTTCCTTTCCATTGCATCATTATCCCCATACACAATAGTACCAAAATAGCATTGGGGTAGATCTATCCGAAAATGGATAAATCTACTAGAACACTCCAAAATCACCAGAGGAACATCTTCTTTCCAGATTAACCAAATTTTACCCAAGTCCCCTTCAAAGGCAAGGGCACCTGTCCAACCTGGAAATCTCTCCTTAAAGAGCGGCAAGGTTCTATCAACTTTTATTCTAGGCTCTATAATTGCTATAATATCTATACTATATTGTCTAGCAAAATTCAAAATTGCTTTATATTTACTATCTTTATTAAACCCTCTAGTATTCCAAATCCAATACTTCATCTATTAGAGGCTTTGTACCTTGTTTTTACTCCAGACACTTGGTACTTCTTCTTGACATGCTTAACATGCTGCATAAAGTCATCAAGGGTAGCTTTCCTGACAGTACGAATAATCTCTGGTTCCTCCTCTGAAGACCATTTGCTGATTTCACCATTCCTCAACTGCAGATCTTCAGGCAATGAACTCAACTGGCTATTTTTTGAACCTTCTCCTTTACCAACTGTCTCCTGGATAACAACTATATACTTATTTACATGAGACAACAACTTAGTATACCTATCATACTTATTAAATCCTCGTAGATTCCAAACTCAGAAGAGGATTTCAAAGCCTACCAGCAAGCATTGTAGCATTGTAACATTCATTTCGGATGAACCTTTTTACCTACAGTAAATTATTTATTACGAATAATTCAATTAGAACAATTATTAATATAAAAAGACGATGCAATCTAGTTATTTCCTTTGAAGAAAATACGAAGAGTTAACCTTCACCACTAGGTGCTTATCAGAGTCCACTCTTAGAATCAACCATTAGATCACATTTGACCGATCCAATAGACTAGATTGTAAGGAATACTTAGGACATTACACACATAGTTTAATTATTATATTTAATTAAAAATTTAATATTTTTAGGTGACCGGTGAGTGAGAGTCTCGCGACCGTTCGTCGGTCACCCGGTGACCAATCACTGTCTCCGGTGACTTTCTGGCGAGACTTCAAAGAATTTTTTAGAGACCGGCCAAACTCCAACAACTTTTCCGGCGACCCACCAAACTTTGGTGACTTTTTCGGCAACTGGCTAGTTAACTAGTTTAACATATTTTTCGTTGATAACTAGTTAGCGAATTCTCCTGATCGGTTAACTATAATTTTTGTTAATAGGTTATCTAACTAATTAGGATGTAACACGGTTTTTAGCTGACAACTAGCTATCAAAGTTAGTTAACTAGTTAATATCATGATTATATAACTAGTTAACAAGGTTTTTTTAGTTTATAACTAATAATATGAACTAGCTAACGCGTTATTCGACGACGACCATATTATATAGTTACACGATTATTTCAACAATGTTATTCTTTCTTGCTGATTAATCCAAACATTCAAATTTTTACATGATGGTCAAAAATCTCAAATTGTTAATAACATTAAAAAATAGTGACTGAAATTGTAACTTTTAATAATTACAAATCAGTTACTTAAATTAACAAGATAGCAAATCAATCACTATTCTTCCTCAACCCCCTCCACCGCCAACAGCCAAATTTCATGTCTCCCATCCCTCAACCACAACACCACATCATCATCGCGACGACCACCCCAAGATTCCCTAGCTCGCCCTTCCCTCCACACATGGACCTGAAATTCCCCAATTTACAGCAGATGATGTGGAAAGCAAACCTCCACCATCTGGGCACCATCGAGAGCGGTGATGAAGGGAGGACATCGTCTTCCATCGACGAGTGACATGATTGTTAGCGTATAGAATATGATATTATTATATTTCTTTATTATAATATTACATTCCTAGATAGCCGAAGTTAGAAACCCTAATGTATTCGACAGCCTCCATATATATTTCCGAGCTAGTGTGTTGTTGAGGATATACACTTTAACTCATAATAATATTTTCCCCTCTTTTTCCATGGAGTAGCCGACTTTGTGTCGGTGAACCACATTAATTGGTGTGTCATTGTCTCTTATCTTATATATTATCAGAGCTTTGATCCAAACCTCGCTCTCGTTTTCTCCGATCAACAATGTCTTCCAAATTTTCTTCTGATGTCATCATTGCTAAGCTCAACGGAAAGAATTTTTCTTTGTGGCAATATTCTTTTCGCACTTTCATCAAAGGGAAGAGCCTTCTTTCGTATCTTGATGGATCGACACCCAAACCCTCAACTACCATCGCTGCTTTTACTACTGTGAAGAATTCATCCGGAGCCGCCGCTACGACTGGGAAAGAATCGGCTGATATCGCGGCTACTGCAAATTCTCTTGCAGAATGGCACGTTAATGACGCCAAAGTTACGTCCTGGCTAATTAATTCTGTCGATCCTGCTATTGCCTTGACCTTTAGGTCTTCTGATTCAGCCGTCGAAATCTAGACGAACTCCCATGTGAGTGCCTCTCGTCTGTTTGATTTAGAGTTTGCTTTATCTAATCTCACGCAGGGGGGAGTTGGATATCAATCAATATAATCAAGACACCTCAGCTCTATGGACAGAGCTCGATCTTATTACCTCGGTCGTGGATGTTCCTCTCGAGGCTACCGATGTTATTCTTCGTGAGTGACATCGATCTCATACTCTTCAATTCTTAATGAAGCTACGACCAGAATATGAGCAAACTCGGGCTCAACTAATAGCTAAAAACACTATTGATATTGAAGATGTTCTAGGAGAACTTTATCGTACCAAGATAGGTACGCAAGCCAAGTTGGACACTACTTCTGCTTCTCCTGGGTTGGTTAACAACTCAAAAAATTCTAGTCAAAATATGGGTTCATTTCAGGGGGGATATGCAGCTACTCGTGGCCAACCTCAATTTACCCAATCGAGCAATTTACCATTCAATTATTCGGATGCTCAATGTCATTTTTGTAATAAAAAGGGCCATACTATATCACATTATGCAAACGCAATCAATGCACATATTGCAAGAAGTCGGTCATATAATTATTGAATGTCGTCTTCGTTAATCTCGCAATGGAACTAGTGAACATGCCTCTCATAATACCTCATATTCTGTCCAGGAAGAGACCACTTGCTCCAATGGGTCTCTCGGTGCATCCTCTATTGATCAACTCGTCAAGGACGCGATCCAATGAGCTTTGCCATCGGCCATAACGAATGCCTTCTCCTCGTGGGGTTATCAGGTAACACACATCCACATTGGTTTCTTGATTCTGCCTCGTTCAACCATATGTCAAATGATCGATCATTGTTTTCATCCTATGCTCCTATGAAGAATCTACATGTCGAGGTTGCTAATGGTCACAAGCTTGTTGTGGCTGGATTGGGAAATATTAATACCAACTCTATTGTCTTACCTTATGCTCTACACGTCCCGACTCTAGTGCCTAATCTCGTGTTTGTTAGTCAACTAACGGAGACGGGTTGTGTTGTCTCGTTTACTTTGAATGTGTGATACAGGATCGGGAGACCAAGATGAGGATCAAAACGGGAAGCAAGTAGGGAAGGATATTTCACATTGACTACTTGATGCCTCGACCGAGTAAGAAAATTCCTTTGCCAGCTTATTCGATCCACTCAACTACTAGGCAATGGGAACTTTGGCACTCTCGCTTAGGACACCTACATTCTGCTCGGTTATCTTATATGTTTTGAAACAAGTTATTACCTATTGATTTTGTTTTCAAGGATTCTCGTCTTCCATATTGTGAACATTGCATTCAGGCTAAATCTCATGTTTTACTTTTCATTCTAATAATACTGAGATATCAGAACCGTTCTCTTTGATTCATACGGGTTTATGGAGGCCTGCTCCAATTAATTCTCACTTGGGATATCAATATTTTGCTCAGTTTATTGATCATTGTACTAGATATACTTGGGTCTATTTTCTCCGGGAAAAATTCGAGTTGTTCAGTGCTGCTGATGTGACTTTATTTAGTGCATTTTGAGCTTATGATTGACCTATGAAATCCCCGTATTTGATCCTTAAATGCCATGCTTAATATGCTTTTATTGAAGTTTTATGCAAAGTGCCCTTTTGTTGTCCGGTTGCCACTTTGGAGCCAAATCGTGGTCTATTGGAGTTTCCTCTGTGCATTTTCAGGTTATGACATCGAAGTACGGATGACAAGGAGCACATAGGAGTAAACGGGAGGTCATTTGGAGTCCGGACGAGGGAGATATGAGCATTACAAGATCGAGTTTTCTGCAGAGTGCAGGGGTGCACGCCGTGCAGGTGTGCACGCCGTGCATGGTGCACGCCGTGCACTGCCCCCTGCACTATAAATACTCTTGTTTTTGGCCATTTTGGGCATTCTTTCATCTCCCTTGAACCCCAAACACATACCCACGAACCCTCAAACCCTAGAACACATTTTTGGAGCAATTTGAAGCCATTAGAGCTAGGATTGAAGCCAACAAACCTTGGGAGAAGTGCTTACAAGTGGAGAAGTGAAGATCATCACAAGGATTCATCCATGGTGTTCTTGGTGACCATTCTTCCTTCTCTTCTCTTTACTCCCTTGGCCATGTGTGGCTGAGTTTCTAGGGTTCATTCTTGGATGGGTAGATTAGTTGTGCTATGATAGAGGGATGATTGTATAGAACTTGCCATGATTGATCTTGGTTGTATGAGGATGATTCCTAGACTTGTTCTTAATGCCATTTTATGCCATGTTTGCTTGATTTGGTCCATTCAATGTGATTTGATGCATGAGAGTGCTTGGATTGCATAGATTGTAGGTCTAGGGATTGAAGTGAGTGTGTTCTAAGAGATTAGATCATCTTGTTTCAACCATTTTTACTTGATTTCTCTCTTGGGCATTTTATCGAACACTTGGTGTGCATGTGGATTTTCATTCAATTGAGTTTGAAAAGGCTTTTTGGTGAATCTCTTAGTGTTAGGGCATTGATATGAGAGTGTTGTGCCTAGCCTTGTGGTCATAGAGTCTTAAGAGAGGGTATTGTGTCTTGGCATTTCATCAAACACTTAAAATGCATCCTTTTTCACTTAGCTTGAGAGCGAGAGCCTAAGTTGAGTAGTATTTGGATAGGGATTAGGTGCTACGAGAGTGCATTGAGTCTATAGAAGTGAAATGCATGGTCATCCGAATGCAAACTCGATCTTGATTGGCTTGTTTGTTCAATTAGTCCTCTTGAGCATGATGAAACTACCCACCAAGAGAACCTCATTTATCTTTGATTTGAACCACTTTGTTTTTTTTTCTTTCTTGTTTAGTTTCCTTTAAGCTTTTGATTTCTATTTCAAACCAAAACTCCTTTCAAATGAACCGTCTACGAGGAATGTGAGTAGTGGCCATTGAGAGAACCCCGTGGAATACGACCTTGAATGTTGTGAGTTTAAATTCACACGTCAAGTTTTTGGCGCAGTTGCCGGGGAACTTTCTCAATCCTTTGAAAGCATTTAGTAGTGGACCGTTCTATTCACTTCCTTCCGTTTTAGTTTAGCTTCTTTGTTATTTGTTTTTGTGGTTTTGTTATCCCGCATTGTTGTACTACTTGGTTGTGTTTGTTGTGCGTGTTTGTAGGTCCCTTATCCACCTATCCGTTCTCTACCTCACTTAGTTCATGGGAGCACGGTTGCAAGTAAGATGAACTCGTGGAATGGAGGTAATGGTTATGGTACCTATCAAGGGTGGAATTCATCTCCTAACCCATACTATGGTCATCCTACTTCATCCAACTACTACCAAGAAACTTGTGAGGGAGATAGCCAATGGTGGGGTCAAGAACAACAAGTTTCAACACCCATGTGGAATGAACAATGTCCCTATCCATCTCCACCCTACTATCAAGTCTTGCCGGAGTATTATCAAGAGGATTTCACAAGTCATGAACAACATTCTCCACCGCCTTCCATGTTAGAAGAGCTCTTTAAGATGGTTAGAGAAAGCGAGCGTCCTCGAGAGGAGTTTGTAAGCTATGAGGAACCTTCTCCACCTCTTCCCACACTTGAGGAAGCTTTGAAGATTGCGGAAGACAATGCGAACCAACTTAATCGCTTAGCTCAAGGCATGACACTCATCAAGGAAGCTCTCGAGGATGAACAACATTCTCCACCTTCCTCCACAATTGAGGAGATGTTGCAAATTGCAGAAGATAATGCGGCTCGGTTGGATCGTTTAACTCAAAGTTTGAAGCTCATCACCGACACCTTTGAACCGGAAGTGCTTGTCATGAAAGAAGAAGAAAGTGAGTTTCCCCAAGAGGAGTTCATGAGCCATGAGAAACCTCTTCCACCTCCTTTCATGCTAGAGATCTTGCAAATTGCGGAGGATAATGCAAACCGAGTTAACCGTTTATCCCAAAGCATAGAGCTCGTCATGGAGATTCTTGAGAATGAACGCCGTCTCAATCATGTGGAGCAAGTTTATGATGATGAAGATGACATTTGTGAATCCGAAGAGCTTGACACGGAAGAAGATTTGGTAGTGGAGGCGATTGAGGAACATGTTTTTCCCGAGGACACACCAAGTAACGATGATGTGGGGATAGAAGAACCAAGGAGACTTGAGGATGATGATACTTTAGAGGAGGTGAGACATGTTGTGAAGACTCTTCAAGAAGAGGTGGTACCAAGAGTGGAGCACGAAAGTGAACAACACCACCCTATTGTGGTGCCACCAAAGATTGTTAGTGCTCTTCAATCTTCTTGCTTGGTCATGAAGTATTTGTGCCAAGAACCTAAGGAGACATGCATCTCTACCCCCCCCCCCTAAGGTGATAATGGAAGAGGAGCCACCCATGTTTGAACCGGAAGACTCCTTGAGTGGCATCACCAACTTGGAGACGATGGAGCTAAATGGTGGCCTCCTACCATACTTTCTTCCTCAAGCTTCGAATTTCAAAGGTAGCAAGCCATCCCAAGGTACCAAGTGTTATACAAGCATCAATGTGCATTGGCTAGTCTACCATTCTCCCAAGATGTTTCTTGGAGCTCAACTTTCATCGTGGAAGAAGCTACTTGACATCAAAGAGGTACTAAGTTGGACACCATAACACAAGTATCGTCGAGCTTAAGACGGTAACCAAACGCTTCTTGGGAGGCACCCCATGTTATCTTTACTTTTTCGCTTTTATTTGTTGTTTGAGGTTTTTGTGTTGTTTTAGCTTTTTGAATAAGGTTTGACAAGCAATTGGGATCACTCTTCACCAAGGATCATCATGGAACTCTTTCACCGCTATTACCTCCTATGCTCCTCTCTACCAACCGGTAACTTCGTTCCACCTTACCCTCTCTCTCTTGATCATTGAGGACAATGCTCCTGTTAGTCGTAGGGGAGTTTGAGGTTTGGTGTGATTATTTGTGGTAGAGATGTAATGTTATGCTTTGCTTGATTTGCATGATCTTGATTGTTTCCAAATTCCTCTATCTTAGAATCATTCGGTTCTTGACTTGTGGTGTTTAATTGGCTTCAAGTTTTCACAATGACGTTTAGACTGTTCCACTTAGAACCTATAACCAGCATGTTGGCACTAATATCAAATGAGTCTAGACCAGAACAGAGATTGGATCACTCTTTTAATTTGAATTAATTTAAGTCCCTCGATAACACCGTTCTAAGATGATAAAGGCAATTAGAGTTTCAGCACATTCGGCCAAAAAACCTACCCGAATCATTTTTCCTATAGGATAACCCCGTTTGAGCTTTGGCCTGTTTGTTGGTTTATACACTTTCTCAGCCATGCTCCATGTTTTTATCACTTTTTTTTTGGTCCCTCGTGATTGTGGCTTGAGATTAGACGGAAATCCAATTCGAAGTCTTTTGTGGAAGTTGTAACTAGCTAGGATCAAGTAGCTAAAGTGGCAAGTCAAGCAGATGAGTTGTGAAAAAGTGCAAGTAGCTAAAGTGCTTAAATTCTTGAAGTGCCGAAAGAAAAGCTAGGCAAGCTCGGCACCTAAGTGAAGTGTCGGGTTGAGCACTAGTATAGGCAAAGGCTGTGAGCTAGGCAGGTCCAACACCTAAGTGAAGTGTTGGATCGAGCACTAGTATGCAGTAGGAAAAAAAAAATAGAGAAGTCTTGAAAGTTGCCCCTGCTTTAGTGATCCTAGCTAGTGCTTCTAAAGTGCAGATCTAGAGGCGGATGAAGTCGAGTTGATAGCCACATCACGTTTACTTACCATTTCCCAAATATTTCCTACCTTCACCTAAACCGCATCATATCCTGAGTTTAAGACCTTTTGATTAGAGTTGGTGTTGTCGTGGTCGGACTTTCCGGATCAATTACTTGAAGTGTGCAGAAAATAGTGAGGTTTAGACTTGTTTGGTTGAC